>CM070825.1:16608966-16636466 GCA_036326025.1 Chrosomus eos
GATGAACTAACTCTCCTGACCGCCTCAGGATCACGTCTCAGAGGATTTCTGGTCAGAAGGAAGATTCTCTGTCAGTTCTCTCTCTCTCTCAATCGCCTCAGCGCTGTAAAGGAGAGAAGTAGGTCGTCTGAAGTGTGTTTATGTGTGAGTGTGTGATAGTGAACGTATTGTTATTCCAGCGGCACGCTGAGTTTTTGCGCAGGTGAAAGCCGCAGTAGTGTGTAAGGACTTGCTGAGTCCTGGAGAGAAAAGATGTACAGGTGTGTAAGACAGAGATTTATGGTGTCACAGTTCGTGTGTGTGTGTGTGTGTGTGTGTGTGTGTGTGTGTGTGTGTGTGTGTGTGTGTGTGTGTGTGTGTGTGTGTGTGTGTGTGTGTGTGTGTGTGTGTGTGTGTGTGTGTGTGTGTGTGTGTGTGTGTGTGTGTGTGTGTGTGTGTGTGTGTGTGTGTGTGTGTGTGTGTGTGTGTGTGTGTGTAGAGGACTGTCTTTGTGACTGAATCTCAGATTTCTACTCACAACAACACCGAGATCTAATCACACCCAACAGAATCTCACTGTTCACAACACATCACAGTATAGCTCAACAAAGCTCAGATCAACTCACCATAGACCTGTCTTACATAATATTAATTTTATTTTACTTTACTTTATTTATTTATTTTTATATTTATATATATATTATATTTATCGTGTTTTATTTTATTTTTACCGGTGTAACTGGGATGTAGACCAAGATTAGAATTTTACCAAAAAGGAAAAAAAAATATATAATTTATTATAATTTTTCTTATTATTATAATAATGTGTGCAAAATATTTTAAAGTATTTTATTATGAATCTAAGTTAAACTTCAATAAATGGCTTGAATGACTGTGTATTATGTTTTCACAAGTTACGAACAAAACCATTTTTTGTTATTCACAATAATTACAGTTAGACGTTAGCCAAAATTCACAATTGCCCTACAATAACACAACACAACCAAACACAAGCTCTATAATACAGGTATTCCTTTTAAAAACGATCACAGAGCTGGTGTCAGCATTACGCTCTGCACTTCAGCACAGAGTAACAATGATACACTACCAGCTGCACTTCACATTTCTATCCGTAACGACTCCCAGAGAGCATCTGTGTCTATATCATTAAGTTTCCCACCAACAGAGCTTGAAAACTTCTCTGCGTTTCATTTCATTTCAGCTCAATTTGAATTCTTGACGGCTTACATTACGTTTCCATATTTACTAGCATCTTAAAACTTTAATATACGAATCCTACTTCTCATTAATAAATACTAGTAGTTACACCAGGAGTCATGTTTTTGTGAAGTGCAGATTTGTATGCTGAAATATTTTTGTGTGTTTGAGCACGTCTTTTGATTTGAAACAGGTTTTTTTACATCATTGGCGACGTTGGCACAAAGTAAAATATTAAAGGACGGAGGTTGCTTTACTAGCTAAAGAGGAGTGGTGTGTCTGTGACACACATAGCCGCTGGACTAGAACACAGAAATGTGGTGTCTGCATGCTTCATGACTGATGTTTAATATAACCTTGAGCGTTCACACACACCTCAGTGTCAGCAGGGTTTCGGTTCACACTGTGCCTATTATTCACGCAGAGATACAGATGACAGAAACTATATCGTTTTGGAAACGAACACAAAAAAATGTTCATGCTGACTGAATCGCACATTGTTTCATTTTTATATTTCCATAAGTCTTGTATCTCTTGCACAGTCTCTGTTTGTTACAGATGTTATTTTATTTAGCTTTATTTGTACATAAATTTCGAACATAAAGCTGAGACAGCTAATACTGAGGAAAAGTCTTGGGAAATGGACTTATTCAAAGTACTTTTACCTCAAGTTATAACCAAGAGAAAGAAAAAGAAAGGTTGTGAAAAAAAGTTGACTTTTAAAGCTGTAAGGATAACATGGATTTGCATGGCTCCTCTGTTGTAAAACTCATGCATTCGAATAGCAGTTAATTCATGCTGGAGCGAAGGAGTTGTGACATATTTCCATTCATACAGGCAACATTGTACACCCTGCAACTAATGGTTGTCACTCCTCCTCTAATTGTTTTAGTAACGGATAGCAGGGCCTTTTTACAAGACTTGCAAATTGGTCCAATGATGGCTTGAAGAAAGCTGATTTGAAGAGAATCTGTAACGTTCTTTACGTACAGTACTTACAGTGTACTTACTAGAAAGTATGGCTAATATAAGGTAGTACATGGGTTAGGTAGGTTTAGGGGTAGGTTCAGGCTTAGTACTAGTTATTACCAGTAATTGTAATTACTAAATAAGACTGAGTATGTACATGGTAATGGACTGTAAAGAAGCGTTACCGAGAATCTTGTAGATAAGTTGTGATGATTCTGGAGTTGATGTGGAAACGATTTTGAGTCGTTCAGAGTAGATTGTAGGTCACATTTGAGGTTGTTGATTTCATATGCATTGGGAATTTTTAGTTCTAGTGTAAAGTCAATGCATTGTTGTCAAAACCAGCTCTTTCAAGTCTTAAGTTAAAGTCCCCCTGTGTTGAAAATCAAGTTTTTAATGTTGTTTATACGTCTATGTGGCATTTTCAATATGCTTTAAGACAAACCATGTGCAAATTCATAAGTCAACACCATTGCTGAGTATTTTCTCCTTAAAACTGCAGTGAACCAAAGACACGGGTTGAAAATCGCTGGTGTTTCTGACATTAAAAAACGTTAACTAATCAGGTCAACGAGTGATCGTCAACGAGTGGATCTCTGAGCTGGTGTGAGTGAGTGGAGGCGGGGCTAATTTGCATATTTATAGAACCGCGTATACTAAATGATGCAAGGGTGTTATATTCAAGCTATTTTAAGGCATCAATAATTCTTTTTCAAGGTTCTTTGGTGATCAAAGATGAGTTTTAAGGGATAAAATGATTGACTACAGGGGGACTTTAAGACTGAGACAGAAGAGGGTTGAGTTTGAGTGAAAACCAACACCAGAAGAAGATCAAGTCTGAGTTAAGAACAAATTCACATGCTCCAGAGTTCAAGATCATGAAAAGACGCTCTTCGACAAACACTCAAGTCCAAGACTGTATTTTCATTGTGTTGGTCTCATGACTCAGAACATGTGGACTTAGTCTTGACTCAGACTCGACACTCTTCTGGTCTCGGTCTTGACTAGTCTTGACTCAAATGAGCTGGTTAACTACAACACTTCCATGATGTTTTAACAAACTGCTTCTGGAGAAGATGTAGATAGAATACATCAAATCAGTCATTTTAAATGATTGATATTTCTATAGAGACATTACTATTTTCCAGGGATGCACCGATACAAACATTGTAATTGTGTGTTTGGAACACAGCCTTTAGACTTTTGTTTTTGTAATCAGGCTCTCAAAAATGATAGAAATTTCATTATATAATTCATTATATAAAACATTATATAATGTTCTCATTATAATTGTATGTAGCCTATATGACAGCCATATGACAGACCTCAAATGTTGCACTTTTCATTTTTTGAAGGGATTCCAATCATATTTCCAGCAATTTTAAACCATCACAAGAGTGCACAGCCGAAGGTGATAATTCATTATTTATCAGCTTTAAATGAACCGTATGTAAGAAATGTATTTCAATTAATCATAAAATGGCCCTGATATGTCACTAGACATTAAGAAATCACTGACAACAGTAGTCCGGCCAGGATATTGTCATTTAAAAAGTGAAGTTGCAGCCCTCAACTGATGTTGATGTTGTCATGTTGTGTTTTGGTCTGATGTGCCACCCTCCACTATCTACCAATCACAAAGTCAGTAGTGTTGCGGCATCCGGGTTGCCAGCTCTGCTCTAGTTACCACAGCTGCATCTACAAACATTTATAAAAAAATATGCTGGATCCTGCCTCCTATCTAGCAACCTCGAGTCAGGGGGGAGGGGGAGGGGATACAGTAATTTGAAAGTGATTGCAGTACCAGTTTTGGCCACAATCTTACATACGGTTCCTTTAATATTTTGGCAAAATTTTCTTATTGGGCCGATAACGGTAAACATTTACATGTATTGGCCAATACGGATATATCGTGCATCCATAACTATTTTCTAGTTTTGTTAGGATGTAAACTTGCTCACAAGCCATCATAATGCTTAAAGTAACCCAAGTAATTTTCCTCTTCGGTCGCCCTACTGGTTGGAAACAAAATTTCAATTGCCGCTGTCGTAAATAATTTAGCCTACCGTCGCACGCACGCTCGCTGTTTATCCAGCACCGGCTTTAGAATGAACGATGTTCACAGACAAGGTAAAGTATGTTACATGATTTCATGAAAGGATGATGTATTGCGACATCAGAAACGAAGAAAAACGAAATAATGACTATTGCAGCGCTTGACGAAAGCAGTCGAATTTTGCAGTTCTTTTTGTGCACGGGTTCCTACCCGAAACCCGAAGTTACATAGTGCCATTAAAAGCGATACAGACCCCATCAGGCTATGGCAGACGAGTCATTTAACTTATTTTAAGTCGATGTACCATCACAAGGGTCTTGGAAATATATTATGAAGGTTGAAAAACTACTTAGTGTTACTTTAATGAGTGAATCATTGTATCAAACCAAATCACAATTCTTGAATGATATTAGCAAATTAGTGATTTGTAGAAATACCTATACTTTGCAGTAATAGCTTACTGTAAAACGAATGGTATTTCATTGGTCAAACAAATGTGTCACGGATTAGTATAGATTAATTGTTATATATTTAGGTAACAGGATTCATTCTTTTGATGAAACCAATACGTTTTGGGGGATTTACAGCCAACTTTATTATCTATGAGACTATAATTACAAAATATAGTGTAGTGGACAATTTGATATAAGAAGAGGACATCATTTCTGTTGTAGTTACTAAGTATGTTGTTCAGCACAATGGTCAACCTCCATTTGCTTTATAAAAAAAAAAATATTGAGGTAAAATAGCATGTAAAGGTACGGTCAGATTTACCATTGTTCAGCGAACACACAGAATCTGCTGACCAACCAAATCTGCTTAGTTTGAAAGTGACTTCTGTGTGGTCTATGCTTCATACATCTCTACACAATTGACAGTAGACTATGGACATTTCCACCTGCCAGTTTTTGCTAATGTGGAATCATCTTAAGAGCTTTTTAATGTTATGGCATGATTTAATTGGCATTTTTAGCTATATAGTATTGGTTTATGTGAGGGTGTTTCAAAGATTTTCCATGAGCACACAATCCAAATGTTTTTCTTATGTTTGATCTCTCTCTTTCTCACACACATACACTGGATGATGAAGTCCATCAACACCCTCAAAGCTTCACAATCCTGTAGCTCTTTGTGGGTTCGACATTTTATTCGGTAACGCTAGGCATTGTGTTGCTGTTTAATGTTTGATAATCGTGTTGTGCATAAACAACCTTCTATCAACGCTCCTGGTTTATGCAGATCATCTTCTTCACTTGTTTTTATATCCAAAGATTCAACACTATTTCGGAAGATGCGTGAAATGGCAGGAAAGTGCTGTGTCATAAATGATGAAAAATATCTTCAGTGCCAGGGAAAGTGATAATAAGGTGACCACGAAGTGAACGCAACACATTTCTCAACATAAAACGGCACAGCTTAACTCGGCACACCGCAGTGATGCATAATAACGGACCAGACAATAGGGAATCACACAACTTTTCTCTCACACAAACGCACTCTTGTTCTGCCTTTCTTTGCATTATTCTTATGCATAATACATTCACTCTTCACTGGTAGCTTTGAACTCACTGTCCTTCTCTCTCTCGCTCACTTTTTCTCTGAGGGCTTTTGCTCTGCTTCTACAGGTCGCATGATTGCATGAGGGACCACCAAATCACAAACGTCCCCTCAAACACACACACACTGTGCTTGTTAGCGCTGCCCATTTAGCCGCAGCATGTGTGAAGAAAGCGTGTGTGTGTGTGTGTGTGTGTGTGTGTGTGTGTGTGTGTGTGTGTGTGTGTGTGTGTGTGTGTGTGTGTGTGTGTGTGTGTGTGTGTGTGTGTGTGTGTGTGTGTGTGTGTGTGTTGGAAGGTTTTTGGCTCAGACTGCCAGGACGCTTAAAACCAATGCCAGCAGCAATAAAGATCCCGCTCCATTATAATGACACCAAAACAACACACACACACACACACACACACACACACACACACACACACACACACACAACACACACACACATACACACCACACACAGTTCATCAGAACTCTCTGTTATGGAAATGGCCATTTGTTCTCCATCCTCTATGTGACAGAATATTGGATTTGTTATCATACATAGATAAAAAAACACAAACAGTACACACAAACACTAAATGCACTAAAGATATACGGTATATCTTTATGCAGTATCTATAGCACCGAGTTCCATCTGCCAGTAATATCAGCTTTAATGTTTAACATTTTTTATAGATATGGCCTCATCTGGTCAGTTTTTGAAAGCAGCAAAGATGCGTCCTCTGCTGCCTATGATATCCCAGAATCCTGTTTGTTCAGAGTGTAGTTGATGTAATGAATAATAATGTGTTATGGCGTGGTTGGCAGTAAATACATTTATAAATGTCCATTTTTCAGATTCCATTTCTACTGAGAAACAAGCATTATAGTCATAAAATATTCACTTGGTTATGTCTAAAGCTCACTTGAATTTGTTCTAGATCATTAAACTTGACGTTATGGTGCCTTGGAGGGCTGTCTGAAACCAGAGTATGTATCTTCATGCAGAAACACTGTCTGTGAAGTCATTGACTGACTAAGCCCTTTAAATCACAAACAAGGTTTTAGTAGGTAAGTACTCCATGCCAAACATACCCTCTATCCTCTGTGTTCTTGGACGCCGAGAGGTGGAAATTTGTGTTTCCTGTTCAAAAACATGTGTTTTTGTGATGGTTCACAGCTAAGCAAAACAGATTTTTTGAAAACATTGTAATTTATTCAAAATTTCAATATGCTAAGCTAATATGGATGCTTCTGAGCTAATATGGTTAGCTTCTGAGCTAACTTTAAACTAAATGAAATGTTTAATTTGGCCATTTATAACTCAATCGAACACCCTGTTAGATGGTAATTTGACTAGGTAATTTCTTAATGGTCAGAATCTCTCCCATGACAACATTTTTCTGGCATTGGTATCAACTACTGAAATGTTGGTATTGTGACAGCACTAATACACATACAGGCATTTAGAAGGATTGTGTCAGTCCGGCTTTTCTTACCCGCGGAACTGAAGTGAAAGGATCATGGCACGGTCTATAGATATCAGAACATATCACACACACACTTGTCATTTAGAATTCTCTCTGTTATGGAAATGCGCTTTGTTCTACATCACTTCCTCTCTGTTTCTCGGGATATTGGATTGGTTGTCACGTAACGCACACGCATTCAGATGCAGTGGAGCGCTGCGGCTTTTCTTAAACACAGAGCTGTCAGTGAAAGGATTATAATGCAGTTTATATATGACAAAATATCAGCAGATAAACACGCTTACAAATATTTTCCATTAGAAAAGAAAACACAAAGCGTGACCTTTTACTTTAGAGTATGTATTTGTCATATGTGAATGAGATACACACATATAAGTTCATTAATGTTTCTGCACTGCATTTTGCAAAGCGTGGCTCACAGTGCAAGTTTTGGTTATTTTTGCGTGACTGCGTGAAATATGTGTCATGTAGTTATTGTAGTGTGCAATTGTATTGACAATGGCTTGTCATAATGGCTTTATGTATTGATAATGTTTTGTGCTTATGTGGATAATGGGCTTTTATTGAAAATGTGTGGTACTTCTGTAGTTAATTTGTTTGTGTTGTGTGTGTGTGTGTGTGGTGTGTGTGTGTGTGTGTGTGTGTGTGTGTGTGTGTGTGTGTGTGTGTGTGTGTGTGTGTGTGTGTGTGTGTGTGTGTGTGTGTGTGTGTGTGTGTGTGTGTGTGTGTGTGTGTGTGTGTGTGTGTGTGTGTGTGTGTACAGTACGTACTATGTACCGCTGTGAGATCCAGTATGATCAATAACCTCTACTGATAGAACAGTTGCCAATGTTTTTTTCCCACCTAATTGTAGGGACATTCTAACAATTAGTTAATTTTTCAAATGTTTATAATTAAAGTTCTTAAAGAAAATTAAAGTTCTAACAATGTTGTGTGAAAAAGTTAGTTAAACATTGTTACTGCTAAAAAAGCTATTGTAACTTTTGTATAGTTATAACAATTATAATATAATAATCATTGTTTAACAAATGATCAAAGTAATATTTATATTAACAAATGTTGAGTAAAAATGTATAAAAATGTATAGACAAGCAAGAACCTCATTTGAAGTTGCTGTACAGGAGTCAAACAGGACATTTTAACAGCAATAACCAAAATAAAACTTTTTTTTTTTTTTTTTTGCTATGTACTGTAGCTGTGATAGTGTTTAAGTGTACAGTATGCACTGCGGTGTTTGTGTTGGGCTTTTGATATGCATTTGTATTGTGTTGTGTAAAGTCTCCGGCCAGCTGAGCCTGAGATTTGGTCAGTCTAAACAAGGCTTTAGGAGAGACAAGAAGCTGTTTGCGTACTGAACCTTGACTGCTCCAAAATGCCTGCTGGTTTTAATCTGACAGCCTGTCTGTCAGTCTATGTGGACACAAAGAGAGATAAAAAGAGTGTGACAGAGAAAGAACCGAGAGAAATAAAATAAGCTGATCTCTGCATTTTGAGTACTGTGTGTGTGTGTGTGTGTGTGTCTTTTCCAATTTGTGGGACTGAGTTGATGGGTGTGCTGTAGGATATCATTAGAGGTGGATAGGGGGTGTGTGTGTGTGTGTGCTGAGTCATGTGTGGGATGACCACAGCAACTACATTCTTTGTATGTATATTTTGTGTATGCATGTGTGTTTTTGTGTGGGCAAAAGTTGGACAGTGTGTGTGTGTGTGTGTGTGTGTGTGTGTGTGTGTGTGTGTGTGTGTGTGTGTGTGTGTGTGTGTGTGTGTGTGTGTGTGTGTGTGTGTGTGTGTGTGTGTGTGTGTGTGTGTGTGTGTGTGTGTGTGTGTGTGTGTGTGCTGAGTCATGTGTGGGATGACCACAGCAACTACATTCTTTGTATGTATATTTTGTGTATGCATGTGTGTTTTTGTGTGGGCAAAAGTTGAACACTGTGTGTGTGTGTGTGTGTGTGTGTGTGTGTGTGTGTGTGTGTGTGTGTGTGTGTGTGTGTGTGTGTGTGTGTGTGTGTGTGTGTGTGTGTGTGTGTGTGTGTGTGTGTGTGTGTGCATGGTATGGTCAGTGTTGCACTTTTGTGGACTGGAACACATCCTAACTGTCCCGCAGGGCACACACAAAACAATCAGTGTCTACAAGAGTTGACGTACCATAATCCCCCTCCATATATATATGTGTGTGCATGCAAAACGCCTTACCACCTCCAAACTCACGAACAATACAAATTGAGAACGTACCTTAGACTGCTATTGTTTTGATATTTTATTAAGCTAATTAGAACTTACTTACCCTAAACAAAAACATTAAAAAAAATTTGAATTCAAAAAAAATTATTTATTGGATTTATGAATCATTTTTCTAATTTAGGTTCCCAAAGGCTTTCAGATTCAGCTAACTTCTTGGGACTATATTGTTAGATAAGTATAGCTAAGTAAACCCACACACACACAGACTTCCTCTCCAGCAGCACTTTATCATACCCAGTTTATTGCTGAATCCACAACATTTTGTCCTTTCTCAAGAGCTTTTTTAAAACCATGTCATATAATGAATGTGTGTGTGTGTGACGGGTTGTATTTTTGATTTTTCATTCTCTATAATTATTTTGTTCCTGACTTGCATTCTCCTGCTGATTTTTTCTTCTTCTGTGTTGTGTGTGTGTGTGTGTGTGTGTGTGTGTGTGTGTGTGTGTGTGTGTGTGTGTGTGTGTGTGTGTGTGTGTGTGTGTGTGTGTGTGTGTGTGTGTGTGTGTGTGTGTGTGTGTGGTGTGTGTGTGTGTGTGTGTGTGTGTGTGTGTGTGTGTGTGTGAGTGAATTTTCCTGAATTGCATCCTCCTGGTTTTTCTGTAGTATATAATTGTGTGTCAGTGTCCATTTTGAGACCAGGGTAGTGATGTCATTCGGCTTGTGGTTGCACCAGCCCTTCTATGGTACACAACTTCCTTTGCTTGTGTTGGATCTTTTTGACTGATCCCTAGTGACCTCTGAGCTTTAGATATAAAAGGTCAGGTTGTGTGCTGTCATGTCATTTGGTCTGCCTAATGCATTTTTTCTCTTTTTTCTCTGTCTCCAGGATGGGTTTGGTGATGGGATGGCAGTGAGCATGGCCCTTTGGGCAGGCATATGGGCCATTCTCCTACAATTGGCCCTCTTGCTGTTCTTCTCTCTGCCTCCAGGCCACTGCCAAGGTGAAAGGTCCCGCCTACAGTTTACTCAACCACTGTACCATGCGTCGGTCTACGAGAACTCAGCCGCCCGCACCTATGCCGCCAGCAAGGTGCGCATGGGCGTCCCTCTCCAGTATCACTCCTGGGAGGTGAGGTATCGCATCACCTCTGGGGACGAGGAAGGATTCTTCAAGGCCGAGGAGTACACTCTGGGTGATTTCTGCTTCCTGCGGATACGAACCAAAGGGGGGAATGCTGCCATCTTGAACCGTGAAGTTCAGAACAACTACTTGTTGACAGTGAAAGCTTCCATTAAGGGGGATACACTAGAGGCCTGGACTAAAGTTAGTGTGCAGGTGTTGGATATGAACGACCTTAGACCACTTTTCTCCCCTACCACGTATTCGGTTACCATTGCAGAAAGCACACCCCTACGCACCAGCATAGCTCAGGTCACTGCCACGGATGCAGACATAGGATCAAATGGAGAGTTCTATTACTTTTTCAAGGAGCGAATGGAGCTGTTCGCTGTGCACCCGACTAGCGGAGTTGTTTCTCTCAGTGGGAAGCTGGATGTTGACACTCAAAGCCGCTATGATCTTGAGATCCAAGCTGTAGACCGGGGAATGAAGCTCTATGGGAATAACGGTGTAAGCAGTACAGCCAAACTTTTTGTTCATGTAGAACGGATTAATGAGCATGTGCCCACACTGAGCATTGTTACATTGTCACCTGTATGGACTGAGAAGTCCCCTGTCGTAGCTGTGATCACCATAGAGGATCTTGACGAAGGGGCAAATGGAGAGATTGAGACAGTGACCATTGTGGCTGGGGATCTTCTTGAGCTCTTCAGCATTGAAAGGACTGAGATACCAAGTAAAGAAATGGTGGATGAGGAAGTTAGTCAGACAGGATCTAATGAGTTTGTCCTTCGTGCAACAGAGCAAATCAACTGGGACAGCTATCCATTTGGATTAAACTTCAGCTTGCAGGCTCGGGACCGTGGAACACCTCAAAAGTTCTCTGCAGTGCACATGGTGCACTTACGATTGTCACGACCAGCCCCGGCAGAAGTCATATTTCAGAAGGATGAATACGAGGTTCTTTTGAGTGAAGTTGCCCCTCCTGGAACTGTTGTGGAGGCTGTGAAACTCCAGCCAGAACCAGATGATGCGGAGTACATCCTGACCCCATCTGCTGATTCAGGGTTCTTCAGTATCAACACCATAACAGGTGTCATCAGCACGGCACGTTGGCTCACCCAACTCACACAGGAAGTTTTTGAGCTAGAGGTCTTAGAAATAGACAGTAACCTTAGGGTCAAGGTTAAAGTCATTCTTGAGGATGCCAATGATAATGCACCTTTATTTGCTCAACAGTCTTATGAGTTATTTGTCAATGAAAGTGTTGCCGTAGGCACCACTGTTGTTGTGGTGACTGCTTCTGATGGTGACCATGGGGAAAACGGGTACATTACATACAGCATGGCTAGCTTGACACCATTACCGTTTAGTGTGCAGCAGTTCACCGGAGCAGTCACGACAACACAGGAGCTGGACTTTGAATCATCTCTAGAGAGTTTTAGTTTTGTGATTCGTGCTTCTGACTGGGGTTCCCCATATAGGCGTGAAAGTGAAGTCAACGTCACTGTGCACCTAGAAAATGTTAATGATAACAAACCACTATTTGAGAAAGTGGCCTGTGTTGGCGTAATCTCTCGAGACCTTCCGGTAGGTGAGGTCATCACCACAATGTCTGCCATAGACATTGATGAGCTAGAGCTAGTCAAATACAAGATTCTCTCAGGGAATGAGCGAGGGTACTTTGACCTAAACCCTGATTCTGGTGTCATGACCTTACACCACTCACTCAACACTGTGGCACCCAAAAACTCCTTCAATCTTAAAATTACTGCCACAGATGGGGAACACTTCTCTGATCCTATGTTTGTAAACATATCCGTAGTCCAAGGGAAGACACCACCCAAGAGCTTTATTTGTACTGAAACAAGAGTAGCCCAACGACTAGCTGAGAAACTTCTGAAGAAATCCAAAGCTAGCAGTAAACCCAAAATAGAAGAAGGCTTTATTGACCTATTCTCTGTAAACCGTCAATCACCTCAATTTGACAAATCCTTCCCAACAGACATCACTGTGGATGAGGATGTTGAAGTTGGCATGAGTGTGTTTCAGGTAAAAGCCTTTGATGGTGATACTGGGTTTAATGGACAACTCTTATACGCCATAGCTGACGGAAACACAGACAGTTGTTTTACTATTGGAATTCTGAATGGTATAATAAGCATCTTCCTTCCTCTTGACCGTGAAAAAACTGACCGCTACCTTCTAAACATCACACTGTACGATTTAGGCCAACCGCAAAAATCCACCTGGCGGCTTCTTACAGTTTACATAGCAGACGCAAATGACAATGCACCTCAATTTCTTCAAGATGGTGGGTACCAAGCCCGCATTCCCGAAAACACTCCTATTGGTACCGAAGTAATTCAAGTGGAAGCTACTGACAAAGATCAAGGTCTCAATGGGGAGATCCAGTATTCTCTACTCACCAGCACATCACAGTTTGGCATCAACAGCTCCAGTGGGATTGTGTATGTTGCAGGTCAGCTGGACCGAGAGTTAGTTCCCTTCTTCATATTAAAAGTGGAAGCAAGAGATCGGGCAGAGCGAGCAGCCCAACAATTTTCTGTAACAACACTTAAAATATCACTTGAGGATGTTAATGATTGTCCACCTGCCTTTATCCCAAGTGTCGTCAGTGCCCGTGCACTAGAAGACCTTCCGGTGGGCACTGTCATTGCCTGGTTGGACACACAAGACCCTGACCTTGGACTTGGAGGGCAGGTGCGATACTCACTCGCAAATGACTATGATGGCCGTTTTGAAGTCGACAAGACTAGTGGTGCCGTTCGTCTTACCAAGGAGCTGGATTACGAAACTCAACAGTTCTTCAACCTAACAGTTCGAGCAAAGGACAAAGGCCGACCTGTTTCTCTCCTGTCGGTTAGCTTTGTTGAACTGGAGGTTGTGGATGTCAATGAAAACCTGTATCCACCATATTTCTCAAATTTCGCCATGAATGGATCAGTAAAAGAAAGCGTTCGGATAGGGACTTCCGTCCTTCAGGTCTCTGCGCGGGATGACGACACAGGAAGGGACGGCGAGGTGCAGTATTCCATTCGTGACGGCAATGGTCTTGGAAGATTCACTATTGATGAAGAAACAGGTATGTGTTGATTAAATATTTTACTGTTTAATTTCATTCACAATATATTGTGGATTCCTTGTACAGTTAGCTGCTGTATTTTTTCTGAGTCAAATTAATGTATTGATTTAACTAGCCAACTTTGCCTGGTGTAATCACTGGAAATTGAATAGAGCTAATACGGGAGGGAAAAACTTAGATATATGCCACTCACTGTGACTTCCTGGGACACAAATGAAGAGTTAACAGGCTTCAGTGGTTTATCTGTCACCTCAGGCCAGTTAAACACTGCATTGACCTACATTTTATTTAGGTCGAGTTTTGACAGTTGAGATGGAGGGGGAACGATTGAAGTATGATGGAAATGTTGATAGTGTTAGGGTTAATGTTTCATACACTGCATTCAGTTCATGTGCAGTGTTTTGATAGTGTCATTTGTTTTTGTCCAGTTTTTATGTTAGACAAAGTGGGTACATGTACGTGCGATTTCCGCATAAAGAAATATGTGTGTACGTGTCAAACGTGTGTGTGTGAGTGTGAGGTTGATTTATGTGTTGTGCCTCCATCGAATGGACTGAATTACCACACAAAGCTCTTTTATTTACATTTATTGCAGTTGTCATGTCATTCTGTCTGACCCAAACACTTAGCTTTAACCTTCAATTTTTTCCTTCTCCCCTTTTCTCTCACTCTGTCATTCTCTCTTTCCCCTAGACAATGTGTTTTTCCGTCAGCTAAACCGATAGCATCTGGGGTTTTATTAGTGTTGCTTCTTAAGGAAAGCATCACTATTATTTATACTTAGGGCTAGGTATTTTAACAAATTCCTAACAATAAGTATTTAATGATAAAATTGGCAACAAAAAAAATCCCATACACTTACATAGTCGGAAGCACCTATGCTTTATCTATGGACTACAAAAAAAGAGATGAGTTTGATCTTTTGGCCATTATAAAACTTCCTATAAACTACCTGGCAACATATTAAACAACAATCAAAACACTTTGGCAATTAAATAGGGAAATCACCTCTCATATTTTTTTAAGTCTAGGAGGCCAATAAATCCACAATGCAAGATGATAATGTATATGTGATATTCGTTAGCCTGTAAGGTGGCAGTGGCAGAGGTACGATAAACTGTGAAAATTAAGTGTGCAGGATAAAAGAAGTGTTCCTGTTGGAAAATCCAGCTTTAAGCTGGTAGCTGTGTTTTGAAAGCTTGTTTCTAATAGATCCAAGCTGAACATTAGCTAGTGCAACATTAGCTAGGCTTTACTACATTAAACTGGTATGTTCGTGGTCCATGATTGTTTACCATTGTGCACCAGCTAATAACCAACTAAGCTGGATTTTTCCAGCAGGGGTTTGATAAGAGTGTTTATGTTTATAAATTTATAGTTAAAAAGAAAATGTGCAGATGAGGTCGACGAGACTTCAGAGAGACAGAGGGGGGAAAAAGAGTTTGGGGTTCAGAAGATAGAAGTGTGTGTGTGTGTGTGTGTGTGTGTGTGTGTGTGTGTGTGTGTGTGTGTGTGTGTGTGTGTGTGTGTGTGTGTGTGTGTGTGTGGTGTGTGTGTGTGTGTGTGTGTGTGTGTGTGTGTGTGTGTGTGTGTGTGTGTGTGTGCTTGTTTTTGTGATATATGAGGACACAAATGTGTATAATGACATGGGTATTACACTGGTATTACAACTTACACGTGAAATATGAGGACATTGCATGCGTCCTCATATTTCAAAAAGCTTAAAAAACATAAAAAACAATGTTTTTTTTTAAATGTTAAAATCCAGCATGTCTCCTGTAAGGGGTAGGTTTAGGGACAGGGGCAGTGTAGGGGGATAGAATATATAGTTTGTCCAGTATAAAAACCATTACGCCTATGAAATGTCCTCATAAGTCACAAAAACAAACATGTGTGTGTGTGTGTGTGTGTGTGTGTGTGTGTGTGTGTGTGTGTGTGTGTGTGTGTGTGTGTGTGTGTGTGTGTGTGTGTGTGTGTGTGTGTGTGTGTCTACTCACCCGCAAGCTGCCTAAGAATGATCTAGAGGTTTCAAAACAACCCTCAGATCTCCTGTGGTCTTTCACCTCTCCTTGGAACAAGAAAGAAAGAAAATTGAGGCAAAGCCATGAATATCTGTCCATTTCTTTTAAGATTGAAACGAGAGGGTTCACCATGGCCTTTAAAGGGCATGATTCACACACAATAGTGCAGAACAGTCACCTTCTACTTTTTAAACCCTGCTACAACTCACTGTCAGCAACAAAGCAAAGTATACCCAGCTCTCTACTTTAGTACTGTGGTAAGAGTGGTTTAAAAACATGGTTTGTGTGAGATTTGTGTCCTGGCAGCCAGTGGATCAGTGTCTGTCATGAGTCGACTGAGTCTTTTAGGATATCACACCTGCCTTGAGGCGTGATTTATATTTGATTTTTTGTGAAGGCTGCAGTGTAGATATTTCAGGTGTCATTTTCAGTTGTGATTTTGAGGTGTAAGGCTCGTTTTGAGGCAAAAAGAAAAACCTCAGCACATTTGTTTGTTTTGATTTAGCAGCACTGAGCATTTCCAACAGTGGCTAACAAATGTGTATTGATATTTTTCTGAAGGTTTTGAATATTTAATACCTTTATACATCTATTTTCTTTATTAGTTGGTGCAGTCATATGTCATGCGCTTTAATTAATACAGCAGGTCATAAATAAGAACTCTTGAGACCAGCATTTTTCCAGTGCAGAAAAGCTTCAATGAGGCATGAGATTAATATAAATGCACAATTTAAAACCTGTTTGAAACACTGTTTGATGCACAGTTTTTATTTTTCCGATTCTGTTTGGTACTGCGCGTATTACACGCCGTATAAGGCGATAATTGACGGTTCAGCATCAAACATTTACATTTACAGGATCCTTCATAGCCTGTTTCTATGGTTGCAACCATAAAAGATCAAAACATACCTCTTTGTTTTTCTCTTCACCTTTTCTTCTTCCACCGTTTTCCCTCTCATATACGCACAGAAAAATACACGTTTTATCCAATTGTATGCCCGCACACGAACTGGCCGAGGGTAGACGCTCAAAGGGGTCAAAGGGTAGGGAGCCAGTGTCAAAGGTCATGCACTCTGTGTCACTGACCTGTCACTATTTCAATGAAGAGTCTATCCGACTGTTTGCATACAGCTGTGCGTCTGTGTAGATTTGATGGAAAGAATGAGGACAGGACAGAGACTTAGCGAGAAGTGCAAGAACACAAAAAGACAGTTTGCATGTTGTACTCCGCATGACATAATTGAATGTTTGTAAATGTGTGCGCACACACACACACTCAAGTACACACATTTTGCAGTAGCACTAGCAAGTGGGGGAATTTATTGCCCTTGTTAGCTCTGTGCTGGCATCAGCCATAAATCACCCGGGGATGGAGCGCAACTCTACAGACGCAATTACAGCTTAAAGAGCACGCGCGCACACACACACAAATTGAAAGGAAACACTTCACACGTGTCTTTGTACATGCAATCACGACTTGGAAAGCAATTTTCCCCCGAACACATACACATAAGGAGACTCAGTCTGGAACCATACGGCATGTTCCGACAAACACGCACGCTATAGCCGAAGGATTTTCTGTGCACTTATAGCCAAGACTCTCTCTGTGCATTCTCATTCGAGCTTGGAAGCTTCTATTGTTTGCACAGCACAAACATCGATTCAAGGCTGCATCAAACATGTCAAACACAAAGTGTGAAAGAAGCCCATGCTCATTACAGCCGCCGCTGAGCAGACGCTTTTCATCTACTGGGACTTACAGTGCACTAATTGCACTGACGGTCCCTGCAGAGCTTCCTGGGGTTAAGTGCTTCGCACAGCGCTGAGAGAGACCCGGCTTACACTTAGACACTCGGATCCTTTACTGTTAGACTGCTGGTGTTGTACTTCAGTTCAGGTGTGTAATTAAGGGAATGGTCTTCGTTATTTACAACTCGTAATCACGTTAAATTAAAACTTGACTCCGTTTGCTTTCTTAAGGCAGGTTCCTGTGCTTGATTCGTCAGTGAAAAGTGCTGAAATGGCTTTTCTTTGCTGATGACTTCACCAAGGTCCTCTTGTTGATTTAGCCCCTCCCCTCCTTTAGCATTTAACTGCTACTTTTCATGATTCAAACAATTTTTGATGGATCTAACCAAACATTTTTTTTAGTGCTGTCAAACGATTAAAATATTTCATCGTGATTAATCGCATTAATGTCATAGTTAACTCGCAATTAATCGCACATTTTTATCTATTCTAAATGTCCCTTGATTTATTTTTGTCCCATTATTTTTTCTCATTTTAATGCTCTTATCAACTTGGAAAAGTGGATCGACAGTAAGTTTTTTCTTAGTTGTGGTATCCATGTGCTTCTGTCTTAAGTCATCCATTGTCGCCTGGCTTTGACGAGGGGGTGGAGAATTCGCATCAGCTGTGTGTGTGCTTGGCCATCAAGTGGTGTTTCAGACTGGACGTGCTGCGATGATAGCTCAGTTCACAACTACAAAACACACAGATTAACGTTCACAACTACAAAATACACATTTTGGTCTTGTCAATGGAAACATTTGGCAACTTTTTAAAAGTAAACTTTCCATTCAGAATCTTATTGGCATCTATTTCGGCATCTCGCGCTCGCCATCTGCTCAAAACTTAACGTTAGCCTACTACTCTTTGGCTGGCGCGCAAGGCCAAACAGATGTGTGCGGCATGCCTGCTGTTTTGTTTGCGGTCTAGCTAGATCCGATGTGGTGTTGTAGTTTTTCTAACGTTACTAGTTGTTGCAACAGCATGTGAAAAAAACTACAAAGTTTGCTAGGCCAAAAAGAACGTTAATCTCGCGATAAAAAAATAACGCCGTTAAAATGGGTTTGCGTTAACGGCGTTAATAACGCGTTTAACTGACAGCACTAATTTTTTAATATCCATTCAGATGTCATAAATGTCACATAATAGAAGTAAAATTGATTGCAAGCACTTTTATTTTAAAGGTATTGGAAGTGATGGTAACCACTCTCACCAGACTTAGTCTCAGCCTTTGGCTGGACGTCTGATGAATAAGGCACACAAAATGGAAACTACCTTGGGAGTTTCAAAGTTGTAATCTGATTTGTTAAAGGTATAGTTAACCCAAAAATGAAAATTACCCCATGATTTACTCACCCTGAAGCCATCCTAGGTGTATATGACATTCTTCTTTTCAGACGAATACAATCGGAGTTATATTAAAAAATGTCCGGGCTCTTCCAAGCTTTATAATGGGAGTGAAAGGGGACTGTTTTTTGAAGTCCATAAAATTACATTATATCAATCATAAAAGTGTCGCAAACGGCTCCGAAGGGTTAATAAAAGCCTTCTGAAGCGAAGCGGTGCATTGATGTAAGAAAAATAGTAAAAAAGTAAAAAGTTTACCTTCAAAGTAAAAGTCTTTTTTTTTCAGCTTTTTATACTTATTTTATAAGCAGATGCACTTCCCAACAAAATCACCATAATCATTGAAAATCCATTTTTTTCCATATCGCCATTGTCATGATACATGGCTTTTCTCTGAACTCTATACCTTTAAATGTGCTACAAGTGAAACTTCCTAAATTTTAAAACTTCCACCAGACACGGCCGCTCAGTTAGACACGCCAGTTTTCCATAATTGCACGATGCAAAAGTCATCTCAGGTTTGTCAAAATTGTCCTCAGTAACAGTAGCAAAATATAATTTTCACACGACAAACTGACTCACTTGGCTTCCGGCTTTCCATATATGGGCTGCCATGTGAGAACTAGCTCATTATAGTCTTCCTATTGGCTAGACAAAGAATCTGAGCATGGCTCACAATGACATATTTAATTTTTTTTTGTCACTTTACAGAGCCTAGGGCTGTCACAGAGACAAGTGTGATATTTCAGGACACCCAATTCAGTGATATCTGTCAGGTTTTTTTCCCCCTCAGTGTCATTTCATAAAAAAGCGCTTACAGCAACTCTTCAGAGTCAGACTATGACAAGATGTTGATTTCAGAAACTACTGTAATTTCAATTCACATCCTCATTTTGTACAAAATGCACTTACAATTTACAGTAATGCACTTATTAGTCAAGCAGTGTTAATGAATCTTATATACAAAGCGAGTTATTCTCTATATCAGTAAACATTGTTTCTGAACTCCCTGAAATACATTGATTGTAGTCTTGAGTTTTCTTAAAGGTGCTCTAAGCGATGCCACACATTTTTTAAGCCAAACTTTTTTTTTTTGTCACATACAGCAAACATCTCCTCACTATCCGCTAGCTGCCTGTCTCCTGAACACACTGTAAAAAGACGCGGTCTCTGAGACACCACAGGCTCCACAAACGGCAAAAAAAAAAAAAACTGGGCTAACCCGCACCACGAAACATAACAAACTGTTCCAGCCAATAACCGACAAGAAGGATTTGGGGGTGGGGTTTGGGGGGTTAGTGCGCGGATGAGGAGGAGGGAGGGTCTAGCCTCCGTTTTGTTTGACAATACTTTGAACGTCAACAAGAAGTGACGTCACCCAACATCGCTTAGAGCACCTTTAAGGGAACGAACACGTCACAATATTCCTCATTTAAATAATGACAAATAAAAAAATAGGTCGAGGCCTGGCTTGGTTGAGATAGTGTTAGTAAACTCGTGGTTATGGTAAGGGCTGTGACATATCCCAAACATGCCTGAACGGTTGACCAATCACAAACACACTAGTCCAGCCGACCAATCAGAGCACCTTGTGCTTCTCTGAAGGAGGAGCTTCATAGAGACAGGAACTAAACAGAGCTTTACTAACTGACTGGGAAGAGAGGTGATCCAACAATGTAAAATAGTGACAAATAATGTGTTTTTTAAACATTCAAACATGAAAATCTATTCTAGTAGAGCCCAAAAACTAAAAAAAAACTTGGTAAAAGGCAGAGCCGGACAGTAACGGAGTACATTTACTTGAGTACAGTACTTTTTGAGGGATCTGTACTTTACTCGAGTATCCTTTTTGGGGAGTACTCATGACTTTACTCAAGTACATTTGAGAGGCAAATATTGTACTCTTTACTCAGCTACATTTATATCCATAACCGTGAGTACCCGTTACTAAAAATCTCGGAAACCCTCAATTTGTTGTTTCCCTCTCAAACGTGATTGGATTGTGCAGGCGCCACTGATTGGGACAGCCTATCAGCTTCAGCTTTCCGCCAAAGTCAACTCCATGGTCAGATTTAGATAAGAGACGAAACCATGGACGAAACAATGGATGAAGACGCAGCAGGTCCATCCCGGGAATGTGCCGACCCGTGGCTCCACCTCGCCAGACTATTTCAATTTTCTGAATTTTCAGAAATTTTCTTAAATGTTAAATAAAGCAACATGGTAAAAAGATGAAAATTACTTGATTTTACTTTCAATTCCTTTTACATTCTCCAAGGTATTAACATTAACATTTTTCATAACTCCATGTAGGATGTTTCTGTACATAAATGTAAGCACTGTGGCAGTAGTAATCCAATATTTAGAAAATGTACTCTTGTACTCTTGATACTCAAGTACTTTTAAAAACAAGTACTTCAGTACTTTTACTTAAAGGGATACTCCACTTTTTTTGGAAATAGGCTCATTTTACAACTCCCCCAGAGTTAAACAGTTGGGTTTTACCGTTTTCGAATCCATTCAGTCGATTTTCTGATATTTAGAAGAATATCAGTAACCAGACAGTTTCTGGTCTCATTGACTTCCATAGTAGGAAAAAAAATATACTATGGAAGTCAATGGGACCAGAAACTGTCTGGTTACTGATATTCTTCTAAATATCAGAAAATCGACTGAATGGATTCGAAAACGGTAAAACCCAACTGTTTAACTCTGGGGGAGTTGTAAAATGAGCCTATTTCCAAAAAAAGTGGAGTATCCCTTTAAGTAGACATCTGACTGTAGTACTTTTACTTGTACTTGAGTAAAATTTAGCAAGGGGTATCTGTACTTTTACTCAAGTAATAAAGCTGTGTACTCGGTCCGCCTCTGGTAAAAGGGCATAACAGGTCCTCTGTAAGTGTAGCTGAAGTGATTGTGTAGCTCAAAATATTCTGAGCTTTCTACCAAGACAGCAATTTTGGGCAATAGAGATGCATTCAATGTTCAAATTGAACGTTCAAGCCCACTTATGATGCTCTAGTTCAACAGTTCACATGGTTTTGAAACACAGCCTCTGTATATCTGCCAGTCAAACTCTCCGGTCAAGTTCATGTCATGTCACATCCAATCAAACGCTGAAATTACTCTGTCAGCCGCGTAAAATGTTACACAGGGCATCTTCATACACCTGTCCCAGCTGATTTCCCCTTGTCTGTCTCTCGCAAAGGTTCACTGTTAGGGTCATGTAACCTGATGTGATTGGATGAAACTCTGCCTCGTTCTCCCAATAAACCCTCAAGGCTTTGAGCCCTAAATATAGGCGCACAATAACAAAGGAAACTGGATGAGCACACCGAAATGACAGACTCAATGAAGGCTTTCTCTGTGTTTCATCCTTCCGTGTCTCTCTTCCTTTTCATTCTGTCTGTCTTTTCTTTTTCTGTCTCTGTTGCAAAGTGTGTGTAGGAGTTTCTGAGATTTCTCCGCCGAAGAAGCACCGAACACACAAGATAAGTCCTGCTTATGCAATGCGTGCTCTAAAAACATAGTGCATGAGACATCTGATAGTGTAAATATATGGTTTTCCATATCCAAAAACATCTTTAAATGTTGTTCCGACAGCCACCAGGAAACGTTTTTGCACTGTTTGCCAAAACTTTCGAATGAAAAGGCTCATTATACAGATGCTTTTCAGCTACCAAAGCACCATGGCTCATATTTCGCTTTTGTCCGTACAATGTAAAACGCAGTGATTATGTATGTGTGAGTGTGCATGAATGCACTGGTAATCCCCTGAGAATATGTCTTCTTCCAGTCTGATGCCACTTAACAAAAATAGTGGGTCACTACAGCTACAAACCGTCATTAAATCAACCAGAAAACAACTTGAGCATTATCCATATCCAGGCCTAATTCCAGCCTATTTCTCAGGACTAACCAGATGTAAAATATTCAAATTCTGTGCTTCTCCGTCCTAAATAAACCATAATGGCCGTGTCGACGCTAGATGAAATCATCAAAGTTGATTTTTAGAGTAGATGCACAGATCCCCCTCCTCCCCCCGACTTCACCAGCTGGCCGAGTTTCTTTATTTTGTTCTCTATGGTAAGTGATTTTCTTCATATTACAGAGAATCCGAGTACTTTATGGAGTTTAGAAATAGCTGCCAGTCTTTTATTGCACAGAAGATAGCGCTTCTCATTTGCTCTGAACCAATGATGTGTTGCTGCAGTCAGAGGTTTTCTTTGAACATTTTTTTTCTTGTTCCACATCTTGGCCTTTTATAAATCATTAAAGTGGCCATATCATGAAACACTGTTTTTTTTGCTCCTTGAAGTTAATTGTAGTGATATTTTAATACCTAAAGCTGAAGCAAAGCTCCTCCTTTTCCAGAACTGTAAAAACGAGTCGTTCGGAAGTTGGGTTCCTGATGTCTCAACCATGCAACATATTTAAAGGATAATTCCGGTATTTAGCACTTTGAGTCTATTTTATAGTTTTTTTTGGATGAACTAGAGTGGTGGACACAGAAATGTTGACGATGGGTCCTGTCTCGACTTTTTGACTCTTTTAGAATCGCCTCTGACCGCTTCAGAGTGGCTGTCTATGAGCATACTGAAACATGTCCTTAAAACAACACTTAACGTTCGTTTTCAAAACTGTGCAACTCACCGAGTGGTTAGTGGTGTTCGTTGATGTTCCAAAACAAGTAGCGTAGCGAAATACAGTTTCTGTCGTGTTTTATTTGCCATTTTTTAAAATACCATTGATGTCTGTTGAAGGACTCAGTGCTCATTGATATTACTGTGCTCCGGAGACCGAAAGGGGTCTGTTTACATTTGGTTGTAGTCTTTTCGCTCGGTTCTCCGTCTCTCAGAAGGCTAGCGTGAGCAGAGCAACTGCGGCAAAGTGGTTGTCGCCATCAAGTGGTCGGGAGTGTGCTAGCGCTTCAGACTCAAATATCAAGCGGAAGTTTATACGCGGTTGTGATGTATCTGAAAATATAGTTCTACCATAGTAAATAACACGGATTGAAAACATACATTGCGCCGATATATTTGTTTTTAATCATCAACGAACACAACTAACCACTCTGTGAGTTGCACAGTTTTGAAAACGAACTTTAAGGGTTATTGTAAGGACATATTTGAGTATGCTCGAAGACAGCCACTCTGAAGCGGTCAGAGGCGATCCTCAAAGAGTCAAAAAGTCGAGACAGGACCCATTGTCAAAATTTCTAAGTCCACCACTCTAGTTCATCCAAAACACACTAGAAAATATACTCAAAGTGCTAAATACCGGAATTATCCTTTAATGAAATTAATACTTTTATTCAGCTAGGATGCATTAAATTGAGAAAAACTCAATTTTATAATGTTACAAAAGATGTATATTAAACAATGCTGTTTTTTTTTTTACTTTCTATTAACCAAAAATATTCTGAAAAAAAATGAAGCAGCAAAACTTTTTCAGTATTGATAATAATCCGAAATGTTTCTTGAGCATCAAATCATCTTTCAGAATGATTTCTGAAGGATCATGTGACACTGAAGAGTGGAGTAATGATTCTGAAAATTCAGCTTTGATCACAGAAATAAATTACATTTTAAAATACAGTGAAAAAGAAAACGGATCTTTTAATTTTTAACAATTTTTTTTTGGTGGCAAAAACATGACCTAACATAAATAAACAATGAATAAAAGACTCAAGTGTGCATTGACCCTTTAAGCATCTCTAATGTTGAGGTTGTAAGTTTGAAGTGACTGAGATTTGAGCGATCTGTAGGAAGTGTTATGTAATTGTGATGTTGTGTAATTGCGTTCTGTGGTTTAGAGTTTCACTGGCGCCTGTGGTTGGTTTGGTACATTGTGTTAGTGTGTTCGACGGCACTGACGCTGTGCGGTTTTATCCAGAGCTGTGCGGCCTTTTTAGTGTGTTGAGAGGTAGTGTTTAGGAGATAGTAAAGTCTGCTCCCTGTCATCACTTTCTTAACACCCTGCTTTAAAACCACAGGGATATTTTGATGCGACTGAATCTGTGTGTGAATTTGCTTTTCTGTCAACACACACACACACACACACCACTCACACACACACACACACACACAAGCTGTTCTACCCAGACAGTGAATGTGCCGCCTACGCTTGTGTCTCACTCACAGGCTTACACAAGTGTCTAACACACACTGACAGATAACACCTTCTACACACACAGACACACACCACACACACCCACACACACACACACACACACACACACACACACACACACACACACACACACACTTACACGTCGCACACACCATATACACCCTGCTAAAGTGTTAATTGGCTTCATTTAAATTTGCTTTAAATAAACGCTGGTGACATCCGTATTGTATGGATTTGTGTACGCGTGTTTGCTGTTGTGTGTGTTTTCGATGGAGAGACACTTTTGAAGGTTTTTAGGATCTGTTATACAATACTTTATTCAGGTTGCTAGGTTACAACCTGGAAAAAATTTTCCTGAATGAAGTATGATGTCCCACTTAAATGTCACAACACCCTTTATCTAATCACCATTTGTAATTATACTGACATTACAATTACAATGGATTTACAATTTAATGGTACAATGAAATGGATGATTTTAATACATGCATATGAAAACCTGCAGAAACTTCTGCAAAACATCAGTACCACAAAGTAAAGAATGTCATAGAGAATTAAAATGACATAAGGGAGAGAAAAAAGATTTTTTTCATTTTTGGGTGAACTGTCAGAATTTATATTTTTGGGTTATCTGTACTTTTGGAGACTATTTCAAGACTAATAAATGACTAATCACAAAAGTGTAGGGAAGCAGAGCCTTTACACACACACACACACACACACACACACACACACACACACACACACACACACACACACACACACACACACACACACACACTTGTAATGCCAAAGAACTTGTGTGCCACGTCTTGAAAGCACAAGGATCAATTATTAAACCAAAGATTAGTCAAAGATCAAAGATTGGAAGATAGATTACATAAACACAGAGAAACCCCTCATTTCCTCTCATCCTAATTCACTTCGCTTTTGATTCTTCCCCCCTTCACTGAAACCAACTCGAAGCTGATTTGTATTCCGCTCTTAACGAATCTATATGTGACCTGCATATTTAATGAGCGCGCGGCGTAGCAGACTATCTCACTTACACACCCCGAGTTACTGTAAGAGGATGCTGGGAAAGGCAGGATGGAGATAATTGGGGTCTTGTTAATAATTGATCACAGAGATAATGCCAATGAACAGCATTACTAACACACATATTTGCACACATATGTGGACGCCTCATACCATCCGTTTGGCACTCTTTCATTGATAGAGCAAATAAACAGCAAATGCATTTGTTTAAACAAAAAAATAATAATCTTCAACCAGTATCGGAATCAGAGTCAATTTGCTTGTAAAAAATCGGCAACTGAAATCAGCCATGAAAAATCATGATAGGTGCATCCTTAATTGACTCATATCCTTCTTATCTAGGTCAGAAAGCAGGAACATGACATCCGACGAACAGAGAAATAATCTCCCCATTTCCACTCGTTTATTCGCACTCGCTTTCTCTCACTCTCACTCTCTTTCCTATCTGCTCGCTCAGCTCTGGCAGAAATATCAGCTTCCAACCAGGAGTGTGTGTGTGTGTGTGTGTGTGTGTGTGTGTGTGTGTGTGTGTGTGTGTGTGTGTGTGTGTGTGTGTGTGTGTGTGTGTGTGTGTGTGTGTGTGTGTGTGTGTGTGTGTGTGTGTGTGTGTGTGTGTGTGTGTGTGTGTGTGTGTAGGGTTGATTCTATAGTAATTATAATTGCATTTATGTAATATACAAATGTATATAGTAATATATAATAGATGTCTTTAGAAGAATATAATATTCAAATGTATAGTCAAGTCACCTATTTATATAGCGCTTTTTACAATACAAAGCAGCTTAACAGTGATAACAGGAAAATAATACAACAAAGTTTGTTTCTAGAAGAAAATAGTGTTATAGTCTAGCTTAAGTAAGTTCAGTGATGGTTCATTTCTGTTGTAAAAAAAGTTTTAATTCATTTATCTATACAACTGGAGAAAACGGCAATGTCATCGTCCAGCTCAGTTCAGTTCAGTTCTCATATGATGGTGTCAATGCAGTCAGGTCAATATTAATGTTGAATATTAAGTGTCCCCAACATAGAAAGCCAAAAGCCAAAGTCAAGGAACCAGCAGGTGACAGTATGGAGATTATTCTGTTTGTGTGTGTACGTAAGTTATATCATATATATATATATATAATATATATATATATTTAATATATAATTATTATTATGTATATTATATATATATATATATATATATATATATATATATATATATATATAATATATATATATATATATATAAATAACTTGTATGCTTTGAGTTTTGGTTTGTCTATAGGAATTATAATTGGCTTTAAATAAAACAATAAATGTCTATGGAATGACCCGTTTTCGAATAATGTGAGGTTGTGTCGATGTGTTTCAGACTGTTCAGAGTGTGTGTGATCTTGTTGAATGAGCCGCACTGGTTTTGCGGTAAATGGTGTGAGATGAGTCTGGTTTGTCAGGGCTGGACTTCCAATCTGTGTCTCTGATTGGCTAAAGTGAGTTTCTATTACCTCAGAGAATAGAATACTCTCTCTCCTCT
>CM070825.1:16648966-16656466 GCA_036326025.1 Chrosomus eos
GTCGATTTGAGTGATATAAAATCAGAATTGCGTGATATAAAGTCGCAATTGTGTGTTATAAAGTCAGAATTATGTGATATAAAGTCAAAATTGCGAGTTACTGTATAAAGTCAGAATTGCGTGATATAAAGTCGCAAGAAATAAATTGTAAGAAATAAACAAAAAATTTGAGACTTTTTTTCTCAGAATTGCATGTTTATATATCACAATTCTGACTTTATAACATGCAATTGTGAAAAAAAAAGTTAGAATTGCATGATATAAAGTCGCAATTCTGAGAAAAAAAGATTTTGGTTTTGTTTTTATAACTCTCAATTGCGACTTTATATCTCACAATTCAGAAAAAAGATGTCAGAATTGCGAAATATAAACTCGCAATTGTGTGTTATAAAGTCAGAATTGTGAGTTTATCTTGCAATTCTGACTTTAGAAAACAGGCAATTGCTATTTTATATAACATGATATCATTGTGAGATAAAAAAATTCAATTATGTTCAATAAGGTTTTATTCTATGGCGGAATCAAGCTTTCTTTTATACGTCATAAAGCAGAAATACCAAACAAATTGTGGCCTTTAAATATTGCGTTGGACAACAGAAGCCTTCGAGTCCAAAAGGTTGAGAACCACCTGCTTAAACAGTTTATAACCTTTACATGATAAAATAATGCATTTAACTTTTGCATAACCTTGTTTAATAATACTGTTTATCAAGAACAATTTGTGTAAAGGCCTGTTTCCACCAAGGACAATAACTGTATGAAACTACATAGTCCACATCACAACTATAACGATAACGGCACAGAGGAACAATATAGTTGGAAACAATTTCAGAAAGAGTTTTTTTTTCAGCTGATTAACAATCAAAACATTGACAGCCAATCAGAATCCTTCCTGCTTAGAGTGCAACAGTGCCCGCCCCCTTTTTCAGCGATGCTGGATTTTATTGTCATTCTTTTTTCCAAAAGGGATTTAAAATAGTCGTCGTTAAAGCGTTATAAGCCATGAACCAAACCAATCACCGAGGTGAATCACAACAATACAAACTTTGATTTGAAGCAAAAACGTTTTTGAAAATCAGACAAAAAGACAAAGATAGACGGTGTGCTAATGGCTTTAGTGAGGGAAAGCACTACAATCCCATGAAGCATTGCAAACAGTATAATCAAATAAAAAATGATGGAGGACTATAAAACTACTCATTTAAGAACATTGATTACAACTTGCATCATTCGCAGTGGTTCAAGGGAGTGGGCAGAGAGCTAAAAAGCTATTTTTGTGTGTGTTTTTCGACTCTCTGATTGGTGTAATTTTCTGTACAGCATCATGGGTAATGTAGTTTTTAACTATGAACAACCTCATAACTCAGATTAGGTTTGTTAATAATGAATACTAGTTTTTACTTCCGAAACCAGACTATTGCAGCTCGAGCATTTAAAGTGGCAGACGATACAACTGCAGTGCGCATTGAAATAAAGATAATGATAGTGTGCGTTGGACGCTAAAATGGATATCATAATACTTACCGTTCTTGCTGTCAACGGGCCTTAAGACTGCTAAATTTTCTAATTTGCTCAAACGACAGTGCAAAAGCTCGCTTTAATTTATGGATGCCGTTTTGACGTAGAGAAAAACGTGTAATTTAATACCCAGCATAAATGGCTCATTCTCAGATTCTGGCTCTCTGGTGAAATCTGTCACTCTCTCGGTTCTTTGTCTTCTTCAGACAGTTGATTTATAGATACAGTGTGATCTCAGCGTGTGTGCGGCCCGTTTATGTTCCTCTGGCGCGCGCGTGTTCGGAATTTATGACAGCGAAAAACATGGACTCCGTCAATGAATCACAGGCGCACTCAAATGGGTCAGTTTCCCACCTGCAGCCATTTCACGCACACAACACACACGCAACACTGCAATTTCCAGAGGTTTTGATGTTATTTTTATCCCCAATGAGTTTCTTGGGAACGCAAGGCAAGGCCTCCATGTGGACCTTTAATGACTGTAGTTTGTACACATGCAAACAAGGACGAATGCAGCGCGGAATAAATTCCACTGCCATGTTGATGAAGGAAACTACAGCTCATGCATATTCTAAACGCAACAGATAACCGGCCTGTACAGTATAGGTATCTGTTGTATACCGCTCATGCTATTGCTACTTTAGTTAATTGCTTGTAATCACTCGTCTCTAATTAATATGCTAATTCCAATGAATGCAGCTGTTCTTCAGCTACGCACACACTCTTCGTTTCTCACACACATACTGATTGGATTCTTAGACACAGACTCCCTCATTAGGGGATCCATTGCCGTTAGTTAAAAGTAGGTTATGAGTGAGTTTCGCCTATAAAAGTGTGTGTCTGGGGATTTGTTTGTGGCGGATTTTATGTTGATTTGTTTTTTGAGTACTCTATATTATAGACGTCGCATTAAAAGCATGTGTGGGTGTGCGCGAGTGTTCGTCGTCCAATGCTTGAGCTTTAATCCATCCATTTTCCCCCTGTATGAGGACTTTCTTTCCCACACACGCTGGTCCAGAGCGCTAGCTGTGTAACTGAGCCTCTGGTTGCCATGACAGTGAGTTCAGAAGTCTGGAGACGTTAAGACCCCCTCCGTCGACAGGCTTTTGCCCGCCAAAACTTGTAAACCCCATTCAGGTACACCAATTAAATCAGCCTTTTTTTTTTTTTGCTCTAGCGCGTCACATTTCTCACAAAAAAAAATGTCTTGAAGTTGTATTATCCCTTAAAGTTGGCATGAAATGGAAGTTGCAGAAGTCTTTTTCTCTCTGATTTATATTTGAGTGAAACAAGAGCAAATGATTTTGTCCATGGGGAATTGATTGGATGGTTGTGGTTTGCTATTGGTGGATCTCATGTGAGTGACAGGTTGCTCCGCCCACACGCCAGGAAACATGTCATCACAGAAGAGATGAGCTGTGTGTAAGAGCAAGGGGAAGTTATTTTGATTAAAGATTATGAGGGAATAATAATAAATACTGCAATATTCCAGAAAAAGAAAAAGAAAAGTATTGTCAATTCTGCTTTTCATTTGACTTTAACCACCAGGAAAAATTGCCACAAATATGATTCCACAAATCCATGATTCCTAACTCAGCTTATTTTGTGAAATAAATATGTGATGGAATGTTTTTATTGATATTTTTGAACTCGGCATCATCAAATTAGGTTATATTAGGCTATTTTTACCAGGTTTTTTTTCTCCAATATGTCGGGCTTTGTTATCTGATGGGACTTCAATCTGTGTGTGTGTGTGTGTGTGTGTGTGTGTGTGTGTGTGTGTGTGTGTGTGTGTGTGTGTGTGTGTGTGTGTGTGTGTGTGTGTGTGTGTGTGTGTGTGTGTGTGTGTGTGTGTGTGTGTGTGTGTGTGTGTGTGTGTGTGTGTGTGTGTATGTGTGTGTTACAGGCATGATGTCATCAGCAAACTTTTGTCTCTGGTCTTTTTGTTGGCCCTCATGTCCCCCGCCTCTCCCTTTCTCCCCTTTTGTTTTTTACCCTTCTGTTTTTTCTCTCTCTCTCAGTACGAGTGCCCTGCGCCGCTGTGGCTTGATTCAACACAGCCGCCCCCTCTCTTTCTCTTCCTCCTTGTGTCTCTCTTCATCTCTGATATGGGTCAGTGATGGGGCGCCCTGGGATGTGCCTGATCAGAAGGCATACTTAAGGAACTGCAGGCACTTCGACATGCCACAGAGCGCATTACTGTAGGAGCACAACTGTTGGGCTCTGAAAGGGATATCATAATATCGTGTGTGTGTGGTCTGTTTATATATATATATATATATATATATATATATATATATATATATATATATATATATATATATATATATATATATATATATATATATATATATAATAATACTCACACACACACATGCATGCATGATATTCCTTCAAAGAAAAGTCTTTGTTACATGAAATATCAAACTGAATACTTTTTTATTATTACTAATCTTAGGGAGGAGTTATGTGTAGGTTTAGGTTTTGGGGTAGGGATTTGATTAGGACTACATTTTCGAACAGGAATGTTGTTCAAGGATCAACCAAATATGTTCCAGGAACATATATATCCAGGAACATGTCTTATTTGGTTAAATCACGGTGACCAACGCAGATTTTGTGAATTTAAAGTGTAACTTTATCTATTTTCAACCTGTCGGTTACAATGTCGGTAGTAAATGAACAATGTTTACTGGTTCTCCATGTTATCTGGACTGAAAAATGCACGTTTATTTGTCAGAAAAACAGCTTCTTTTTTTTTTTTGCTCCAGGACTTTCGTGAAAACTACAGATTATACTTATGCATTTTTGTATCCCTGCCCACGTACAGTCGGGTTTGACAGAGGGTTATTAACCGGACAGTTATTGTCAGGGTAGGTTTATCCCTGAAAACCGTTTCACACTTTGTCTGCTCTTTAAACAGCATTAAGGTAAGAATGGGACACTATGGCAACAGCTTTCTTACCTGAACGAGACAGCGTTTTGCTTCAGGGGGAACTGATGGATCGGCAGTTTCTTTCAGTTTTTCCCCTCCGTTTGGCCTAAAACACTGTGTTCGTGCTCATCCAGTTTGAAATGTTGACTACAAACACAGAAGTTTTTCAGATTTGCATCTATCCGACTCTTTGCAGCTTTTAGCCGCTGCCAACAACACACTGGATCCTTCACTGGAAACTGAAAGTAACTCACTCCCGCTTGCACCAGAAACAACACAAGTCGACACCATTATGACTAAAAGTTTGCTAAGAAGTATTTCCTACTAAAGCAAGGCAGTATTTGACTCTAGTAAGTGTATCCATAGCAGACTGGTGGGAGTGGCCTTGGATGGCATCATGCCCAGTGCATTATGGGTGTTGAAGTTTTCCTACCAGTTTGGCTTGAAGGTTGTGAGTGTCTTTGCTTGTAGATACAGACTGTACTTGGGTTGTGTTGGGTCAAGGGATATTTCTAAAGCGCCTGCTAAAATGAGTGGGTTTGTGTTTTGCAGGTCTGATCAGCACAACCTCTCGGAAGCTGGACCGGGAACAACAGGCTGAGCACGTACTGGAGGTGAGACGCATGCTAACCCGCGTTTCACACAAACACACATCGGGTGTGAGAGCTGCGATCCATGCTAATCTGCACTGCATCCAAATTGCAGATCAATTTTGTGAGGGACAGGAGAATAACAGCAATTTTCACTTCTTATAAACGCAAGATTATCGACGTGTTCTGACTGAATCCTATAGATGCCTGTTTGAAATTTAAAATGTTTCACTCAGCTGTTTGCGTGTTAGATGTGAACGATTGCGGGTGGGCGTCGTGTGTGTGTGTTTGTAATAAAAGAGATTTTGTCGTGTTGATCTTTTGAGAACAAACTTGTCAATCACATTATGTTGCCTGTTCACCGTGTGATCCCTTGACACCCAAACATTACAAAGACCAAACGCCCCTTTAATTTATTACAACCCCCCTCTTTTTTTCTCATTTATTGCTCACTCGCTCACTCTCTTTCTCTCTTAGACAGACAGATTGAATTTGTACAGGCGTGGCACAGCAGTCTGTATCCGTGAAAGGAAATGAATAAAGTGAATTGAATTAATCGTTCTGTTGTTCCTGCTGAGACGGATGGCGCACACCGTGTCTTTTGTTTTTAATGATATCATTTGAATGTTCCTTCACAGTTCACCACAGTCCCCTGATTGGCCGGCAGCCATGTGCGGCCTTGCTGATTGGTGGATGAGCGATGGGCATGTTTTGCTAATGAAAAAGAAAAATGGATAGAATGTCAGAAACAGGAAATGAGAGAAAAGCCAAACATGACTCATCAATCCATTCTACAGAGAGAAAAATTATGTTAATGCGTAAAGAATCTCTTTTCACCTTTCCTGTCCATCTATAATCTGTTTTTACCACGGATTTCAAGCTTTTGAACTGTAGTGTTTTGAATGCGAATGTTTTATCTGTATGGTCATGGCTGTGGTTTTTGTGTCCAGGTGACCGTATCTGATGGTGGTCCTTCTCCCAGGCACACCACAGTTTGGGTGGTGATCCAGGTGTTGGATGTTAACGATAACAAACCAACGTTTCCAGAGAAGGTGTACCAGGTCCGTTTACCCGAGCGCACCCGTAAGCAACGGGGCGCTCCTATATACCGCGTCTTCGCCTACGACCAAGACCAGGGCGCCAACGCTGACCTCTCCTACAGCATCGTAGATGGAAACGAAGACGGGAAGTTCGTGATCGATGCCAAAACCGGGGTGGTTTCATCTCCCAAGAAACAGTTCACAGCCGGGACCTATGATATTCTTACCGTGAGTCACCTTTGACCCTTGACCTTCTACAAGAAGCTTGTGGCATTGTGAAATGTATGTGACTATAATATAAAATACAGTGTTTTATAGTATGTTACAATAAAATAAAATACATAAAAGATCAGATAAAATAAAATAAGAAGATAGGATTAGATGAGATAATGTAATGAAATAAAGTGAAATAATGAAATGAAATGAAATAAAAATTAGTATAAAAACAAATAATGGAATAATGAAATGACAATTAAATAATATAATTAAATTAAAGGACATAATAAAATAAATATGAAATAAAGAAATCAAATGATGGAATAATGAAATGAAATAAAATATTGAAATAAAATGATGGAATAATGAAATGAAATAAAACAAAATAAAATAAAAATATGAAATGAAATAAAACAAAATAAAATGATTAAATGAAATGAAATAATGAAATAAAATAGAATATGTGACCCTGGACCACAAAACCAGTCACATGGGTCAATTTTTTGAAATTGAGATGTATAGTCACGCATAATCTGAATAAATAAGATTTCCATTGATGTGTGGTTTGTTAGGATAGGACAAAATTTGGTCGAGATAAAACTATTTGAAAATCTGGAATCTGAGGGGGCAAAAAAATCGAAACATTGAGAAAATCGAGCCTTTAAAGTTTCCCATTTATGTTCGCGATTCTGCTGTATTCACTCACAAAAATAAATGTTTTATATATTTACGGTTGGAAATTTACTAAATATCTTCATGAACATGATCTTTGGTTAATATCCTGATGATTTTTGGCATAAAAGAAAAATCGATAATTTTGACCCATACAATGTGTTGTTGGCTATTGCCAGAAATATACCAGTGCGACTTATGACTGGTTTTGTGATCCAGGGTCACATATGATGAAATGGGAAAATAATTAAATAAAAATGGATCAAATAAATAAAAATATCCCGGATCCATGAAACAACTGGCCTTTAAATTATACAAATCTGCCTGCCTCTGTGGGAATTTAACATAGGGGTGTCCTGACTTATGCACCCTGTATTTTAAGGAAGAACATTTATTTATTTACAATACATTATTCATTCACAAAGAAAATTGGTGTCCCTGAAGGTTGGATTTTTCCTCATTTTTTTAATTAAGGCATTAAGATCAATTCCAAAAATGATTTTTTAATTCGTCTTTTATACTCAACTTT